>CM037593.1:18412309-18437309 GCA_021018995.1 Chloranthus sessilifolius | reverse complement strand
TTCTGAATCCGGTCTATGCCAAAGGCTCTTGGGTAGGGGCTTCGGTTAGCATTGGGAAGGTATTAGGCACCCAATCAACCCGCTTAGTACGGTCTCTACTAATGGCCAAAACAAAAATAATATAAAAGAAAAGAAAAAGACTTCCTCTTGCCCAAAGGAGTCTTAAAATCCTATTTGTGTCCCTCCGTTTCTACCGAAAATTCAACGGCGTAACGACACAAATGGGAGGATAGAGGAATAACCGAGAAGGTAGAGGAATAGAGGGGAGAGCCGGAGCTCTCGGGCCCTTGTTGCACCGCTGTGGAGCCTTGCATTGGCTTGCTTCGGTGAGCTTTTAAATGCTTGTATGATGAGAAATGGGATTCTAACTCCTATGACTTGATAGCTAAGAGGTAGAGAGGGAAGGTTAGGGGATAACACACCTCTAACCTAGAGCTTTTAGGTGAAATGCTAAGGTCTAAAGGGATTTTTGAAGTTATGGAACTTGTATGGGAATGGTGTACTAGTGGAGAGAGAGAGAAGGGATTCCTTAATCTCTTAATTGTAAATTTTTTCAAGCCATTTGCAAGGGGGGGGGGGGGGTGCCTCTCTATTTATAGGAAAAAAAGAGGTTAGGAGGGTGTTTAATAGCTAATTTGGATTAACAATTAGGTAATGGGTAATCTAAGGTTTCCTAGGATTTTTGGAGCCTTGAAAAATGTGAAGAGTTGCTCCAATGATGGAAGATAGGGTGGGGCTTTAAACCACTTAAGAGGTTGCACATAGATAGTAAATGGGTGCAGCAGAGCTAGCAAAACACACCCCAAAGGTCAAGATGGTCAACAAGTCAAATCCCAATCTCGAAATTCGAGGTAAAAACCCAGAGTTACTGTTCATATGTCTGGTGCAACTATTAGTTGCGCCAAGCATATGCACAGTAGCTTTGGGCAGTCGACTGCCCGCGGGGGGACCCACTTTAATGCTGGCGCAACTATTAGTTGCGCCACACTATTAACCATTTTGCCTTTGCCCTTTATAACGCGATATCTTCTCGCATACAACTCCGATTGGGGTGATTCTTGGCTCGTTGGAAAACTGAGAACTTCTACTTTTCAATGGTATGAGATTTGATCGCAGTAGAAGGTCATAGCTAGTCCTGGTACACTACTCTTCATCCATTGCTCGGGAGAGCTAGGTTTAGGTCCGGAATGGGTTCTAAGGGTTGGGATGAGTTTCTAAGGGTTCGGGAAGGTTCCTAAGGGATCTAGGACAATTTTTAAGGGTTTGGAATGGTTCCAAAGGTTTCGGAAAGGTTCCTAAGGGTTTCATACATACCATCAAAAGCTCAGAGGTGCGCCTCTCTCGAAATGTGTCTTGATCGCGCCTTGGGCCAAATTTGGGTGTCTACAGATGCCCCTCTTTAGTATCCGATCACTAATGATCGAATGCCAAAGAAAAGAGACATCTGAACTTCAAACATCCCTAAAGAGGCCCAAGGCATTACTGACGGATCTGTTGCATTCAGAACGAACTTCAAACATAGATGAGTAACATAGTGAGAAAACGAAAGCCTTGTATGTCGGGAAAAACAGTCATTTCTCAAGATAATCGGTCCTCAAGCGCTTAGCGACATTACTGGGCATAACCGAGGTGGAAAATGAGTTGCGAAAGCCCAATAATTGGGAAAAACGGTTGCTTCTCGAGATGATTTGAAGGAGTTTGATGTTCAAGATTCATTCTGAATACAACAACTTCGTAAATAAGGAGGGTGATCGACCCACATTCAAAGTTAGGCACAACGCAAGTAGGCAAGGTTCCACAGTTTGTGTCCAATCATACGAGGCATTGATCGCCTCATCTGACTGGTCACGGGTGCCCCCGCTTGAAGCGAGGTTCGAGGTCTCTGGGTGAACCCATTAATCCTGAAGTTTATTTAGCACGACTACCCGAGCGGAGCGAGCAGATGTCGCAACGCTTTTTGGGAGTATGTGCTACTTTTCCAACGTGCCCCAGATCATCATGACCCAAAGTATCCAACCTCAAATGACACAGAACAGATTCGGCCAAAATCGGGTGCCCCCCGAAGGGGACATCCAATCCTGGTCTCTGCCGACAATGATCTTACAAATCACTTAACTATGCATAAACATGCACCCATTAAGGGCGATAAGCAACAAAGGCGATTGAAGTCTTAACCCAGATCCCATCCGGGTATAATTTACGAGAACAAATGACCATCCTACGGATACCTAGATGCAAGGCGTACACTTTACATGGATACCGTGCCAATACAGGTTTTAAGCCTGCGGAAATAAGGGAAATGAACCCTTCTGCATGCATGTTTACATATAGTTTGATTGACATGTAGTTTCATTTTTAACAGATTGGTTTCAATCAACGATTGACCTTTTTCATAACAGAGCTACCCGGACCTCAAACCCCGTAGGGTGCACACCCGGACAGCGCAGACCGAGAGTCCACACCTCCGAAATAGCTTGTGATGAATCTGAAGTTAAACACTCATGTTCCTATGAATCCACAAACAGAGCGCTCATCGCAAAGACTTAGCCGTGGAATCGACCGGATCGAAACATTGACCGTTTCACTGGGATTGACACCGTTGCTCTTACTTTAAAGTAGGATCCAAAGATCCAAGGCGAACCTTAGACTTAGGACATTATTTTAGTATAACTGCATTACCGATGAAATATTGACATTTCACTGCATTGAAACGCGCATGTGCGTAGCAAAAACTCTTACTTTAAAGTAGGATCCAAAGATCCAAGGCGAACCTTAGACTTAGGACATTATTTTAGCATAGCTGCATTACCGATGAAATATTGACATTTCACTACATTGAAACGCGCATGTGCGTAGCAAAAACACAGGTTTTTTTTTTTTTTTCTTTTTCAAATGATTGCTTTTTCCATTTTTTTTTTAACAAGAACTATCCGGACTTCAAACCCGGCATATACCGAGAGATACCGGTTGTCACGGGACTTCCGCCCAGAACCTCGTCCGTCGCACCTAACGCGCAACGCTAGTCGACCTACTTTTGATACTAAGCAGCGGGCGTCCTTTGACGCGCTTTCAACCCGTGCGGTGCTTCGCTACCGCGTGCAACGAAGCCAACCCATCTACACATCAGCTCTGATACCACCCGCCCATGGATGGATAAATATCGATCAAATCGTGATCGGACGATACAATCGACGCGATCGGAGGTGACGATCTGATACATTAAAAGTACCGTATCGCCCTTTTATATGTGTAATACCGGACGATACATTCAATGTATCGTCCGGTTTTTTATTGTTCCGGTACGTATCGTCCGGTACGTACCGGTTTTTTGACCGGACGATACGTACCGGTTTTCCGGCATTTTAACCCATGCACCCGCCTAGAGGACGGGAACTCCCCCAACATGGTAACCTCTGTTTCACGGCCTACCGTCCAACTGTACTGTGCCCCTTACGACACGCCATCTGCACCACTGTGCTAAACTTGGCTTGCTCAAGCTTCACCCTGTGCACTGCACTAGTACCTCGCTCGCAACAGTCTTGGCATGCAGCTCCCCATGCCACCATGACTTGCTCACATACTGAACCAAGTCCATAGCCTTGTGCCTCGCGCTTGCGTGCTCAACTGAGTCCCACGCAGCCTGCCTTCGTGTGCGTTCCGAATTACTAGCACTCATTTATCCTTGGCCCACGTGCTGTCGTGCTCAACTGAGTCCCGCGCAACGATAGTGTTCACACGAGGTTGCCCAGCCGTATGCACCGCGACGCGTAGTCCGGAGTCATACATCAACCTCCCTTGGGTTCCACACGGCATCGCTGCGTCGACGTCCTAGGCCCACCCTTTCAGGCCTAGGGGACACTTGCGCCCCCTCTGGCAACGCAAGGCCCCGTGTGGGTGGGAGCCAGTTTCCACCAACTCTCCCACATAGAAGGGTAAAATAGTCATTCAGCCAGAATGGCGGGAGGACCTCAAACCCCTTGGTTTGACATACCGCAATGCCTCCTGCGTCGCTAGCCCACCTTGGCTATGTCGCGTCCGTGTTGCGACCGCATCGCTCCCGCGTCTTCCCCCTCCATGCGACCGTGTCGCGACCCCGCAGCGCGACCACGTCGCTAGGCCCACTTGACCCCATGTCGCGTGCCCTCTTGGCACCACATGTCGTGCCCCAAGCACCATGCTGCAAGCTCGAGTATTGGCCCCGTCACACAGTGCCCTCGAAATAGTTTGTGACGAAATCGAAGCCAACGTACTCAAATCCATATGATATCGAAAGGATCGGGTCAGAATCGGGTGTCCACAGAAGGAGACACTCAATCTTGGCCTTTGCCATCAATGAAGTTACAAACGAATAACTATTCATAAACATGCACCCATTAGGGGCAATGAATAACAAGGCGATGGAAGTCCCGACCCAGATCCCGTCCAAGTACTATTTACGGGAATAAACGACCATCCAACGGATATCCAGACGCATGGCGTATACTTTACAGGGATACTGTGTAAAATGGGCCCTTCTGCATGCATATTTGCACATAGTTGTCTGACGTAGTTTTGTATCTGACAGGTTGGAATCAATCCAACAATGGATCTTTTCGAAGATGGAGTTATCCGGACCTCAAACCCCATAGGGCGCTCGCCTAGACAGTGTAGACCAAGAGTCTATACCTCTGAAAATATCACGTGGCAAACTTGAAGTTCAAGTCACTCGAGTTCACTTGAAACAAAAAATGGAGCGATCAACGCGAAGATTTAGCGGTAGAATCAATCCGATTGAAACATTGACTGTTTGATCGAGATTGACACCGTTGCTCCTACTTTGAAGTAGGAACCACAGATCCAAGGCGAACCTTAGACTTGGAATATTAATTTAGCACCACTGTGTTGTTGATAAAATAGACATTTTACTGCATTGAAATCCGCATGTGCGTAGCAAAAAGTACCATAAAAACTCATCTATCTTTTTTGTTTTTAAAATGGTTGCTTTTTTTCATTTTTTTTTAATAGACTGATCATTTGTGGAGAGATGCTTTATTTGATCTGTCCATCGCCGAGAGGTTGCCTGCCTCGAGGTTTTGGATCATTCGATGTTCCTGCACATTTCTCAAGAAACGTTAGTCCATTTTTTGTTTATATGGGTAATAAATATGCATCCTAACTAACAGAAGGAGCGACAAACTTTTACCTACACTTTTTTAGTTTGCAAAAAAAATATATATATATTTTTGAATTTTTGTTTTTATAGATTTTTTGTTCTTTTTTTTTATTTTTGAAATGGAAGTATAATGCTGTAAATATGTACATGAAAAAGAGTATAAGTATAGAATTTTTTTGTATTTAGATATTTCTTGATTTTTTTCTTTTTTTGGCTTTTTTTTTTTTTTTTTTTTTGATGCCTTATCAGTGAGACGAAGTAACGGGTTTCTTTTAAAGCATAGCCAAACTCGTTCATGCGGTCGAACCTGAGTGAGGTTTAAAATTTTCCAAGGTCGGAACGTCCATCCCTTTGGATCGAATTAACCTTTTCTCCTTACCTTGGGTCATACGTTTGACGATGTAGCCTGAAGATATTCCTGGTCAGAACCTGATTTGAGCTAACATGAGCGGCACAGTCGGAAAAAAGGGGATCAGGGAGAGCAACCAAGAGGGCTTCTCAAACATCAATTTTATCAATCAATTCAAACCTTTCTTTTTCAACCGCTTTTTTTATCCTTTTTTACTCACAACGCCCAAGGTGGGTTCGTCGTGCCCATTTTCGCCCTCTTTTTACCCGTGGCGCCCTTTCGAGTTTTCACCACGTCCATGGGTTTAACTCTCTTATCCCAAGTGCTCTTTTGGGTTTTCACCTGGTCCGCACAAACTCGCTGTTTTTACCCGTAGTGCCCTTTCGGGTTTTCACCACGTCCATCTTGCTTTGAGCTTGTATTTTTATTTTATATTTTTTCTTTCTTTCATTTTTTTAAGAACCATGACATAGACGTCGATTCAGTCATAGCCAGCTGGATGGGGTTCTAGTGTCGTCTCACAACTTGGCTTGTGTTGACTTAATAGATACTATGACTGCTTGTGAACCTACAAAGAGGGCTTTCTTCAGGGTGTAGCTTGGCCATGGGTTACGTTAAGATTTGAAGGTATGTTGGGCTAAAAAGGGTTTCCTTAATACGGTGTCAGTTTTTCACAACACACTTCTTTGGGGGATTTTTACTGTACAAGCCCCTATGATTCTTCTATTTTCTTCTTTTGTTTTATTTCAGGCAATCTCTTTTTGAGGTTTTGCTTTTCCCATTTAAAATTTTTTTGATAGTAATTCTACTTCCTCTCTTTTTTGTACATGTGCACACTTTTTCCTCTTTTTTTTTTTTTTTTTTTTTCCAGGGAAGGGGTTTATTGAAAGAAAGGCCTAGGCTCAAATGGGATAGCAAATGATATCATCATTTTTAGGGATGCGTTTTGGCTACTGTGCTTGGAATGATGGCCTATTTTAGGTGGTTCTGAAGCAGTCACGTGTCTGTTTCACCAATACTTACCTTATTGTGATAGACTAAGCGTAGAACCGTCGGGCGTATCCAGCATTGATGGGCTCAGGAAGATGATCTCTGTCCATGGTGGCGAGGCGGATGGCGTATCCCGGTAGTACTTCTTGGACGACGTAAGATCCTTCCCTCTTGGATCGGCATGGAGGGATGGGAAGATCTTCTTTAGTACAGTATCTCCTATCTTCAGATCTTGACCATGAACACGTTTATTATAAGCGCGTACGATTCGCCCCTGGTAAACTTGAGTATGACACAAGGTTAGGAGTCTTTTCTCGTCTAATAGATTCAATTGTTCGAAGCGGGATCTTTCTCTCTTTGCTTCGGATAAGCCTGATTCCATGAGGATTCAGAGCAAGGGTACTTCAACCTCTACTGGTAGGACGACCTCGGTTCCATACACAAGGGGGTGTTGCCCCTATAGCGGTACAGATTGACGTTTTGTAGGCCCATAAAGCAAATGACAGCATTTCGTTCTAATCTCGGTAAGTGACGACCATTTTCTCAAGGATCCGGATGACTGTCTTGTTCGCAGCTTCTACGGCTCCATTAGTTTGAGGCCGAAAAGGGAACGAGCGATGGTGCTTGATTTTGTATTGCTTGCAGAAGGCTCGGATGTTGGCATATGATGCTGCTTCTACCCACTTGGTAAAGTATTCAATGGCGACGAGGATGAATCGATGTCCGTTTGATGCTTTTGGATTAATCATTCTGACGACGTCAAGGCCTCAGGTAGCAAATGGCAAGGAGTGGTCATGCAGTGAAGATCGATGGCAGGAGCGTGTATCAGACTGGGTGTTCTTGACACTTGTAGCATTTCTGAACATGTTTGCAGCAATTCGATTCCATGGTGGTCCAAAAGTATCCTTGCTGCAAAATTTTCTTGGCGAACATGTGACCGCTGACGTGGGCACCACATACTCCCTCGTGGATCTCCTTCATGATGTTGATTGCTTCGCCCTCAGTAAGGCACCTGAGCAAAATGTTATTGTATGATCGCTTGTAAAGGCATTCCCTGCAAATGACGTAGCCTACCGCTAAACGTTGAATGGTTCGTCGGTTTGTCTTAGACGCACCCTCAAGGAAAGTTAGTGTTGCGAGGAAATTCTTGATATTTGAGAACCAAGGTGGCTCATCATCAAGCTCTGTAGGTTCCTCGATTTGGAGGCAGAAGGCCGGCTCATTCCTCTGCTCGATCATGATCGGCTTCATCTTGGCACTATACGAGATTTCTATCATTAACGCCAAAGTTGCTAGTACGTCAGTAAAGCGATTTCTTATCCGGGGGACATATGAGAATGTCACATCCTCGAAACAAACTATCAGATCCTCGAGGTGCTCATGGTAAGGGATCAGTTTCTCGTCATTTGTCTTCCAATCTTTATTCGTCTGGCATATGATCAATTGGGAATCGCCGAATACTCGGAGGTGAGTTACATTCAGATCGAGAGCCGCTTGCAAACCAGCGGTACAAGCCTCGTATTCGGCCATGTTATTAGTGCAAGGGAAGTTGAGCTTGGTAGAGACTGGTACGTGCGATCCTTTTAGCGAAATCAAAATGGCGCAAACTATTTGCTGCCCCGTCAAAGTGCATTACCCAAGATTCTTCAGCTTCTTCAGTATTGTCTTTCGTCATGAACAGGATGTCCTCATCGGGGAACTCAGTTATCAAAGGTTCATAATCTGGCAAAGGATTGTCGGCAAGATGATCGGCGAGTGCCTGCCCCTTAATCGACTTCTGAGTGACGTATGCGATGTCAAACTCAGACAATAAAAGCTGTCATCGTGCGGTTCGTCCAGTAAGAGCCGGCTTCTCAAACAGGTATTTCAACGGATCCATTCGGGCCAAAAGTAGAACGGCTTGGGATAACAAGTAATGGCGGAGCCTCTGAGTAGCCCATACAAGAGTCAGGCATGCCTTCTCCAGATGAGAATAGCGCGTCTCATAATCAGTAAACTTCTTGCTCAGATAGTAGATAGCCCACTCTCTTTTTCCCGTCTCGTCATGTTGTCTTAAGACACATCCTATCGAGACTTCCGTCGTGGAGAGATACATCAAGAGTGGTCTCCTCAGCTCAGGTGGTACCAAAACAGGTGGAGGTAGCTTTTAATTTTATCGAATGCTGCCTGACAATCGTCGTTCCATTCAACGGGCGAGTTCTTTCGAAGTAGCTTGAAGATCGGCGTGCAGATTGGAGTTAGCTGTGCAATGAACCGACTGATATATTGTATTTTGCCTAAGAACCCTCTAACTTCTTTCTCAGTAGATGGTGGTGGCATTTCAGTGATGGCTTTAACTTTGACTGGGTCGACCTCGATCCCTCTCTTGCTGACGATGAATCTCAACAGTTTTCCGGACATAGCACCAAATGCACACTTCTGTGGATTCAGATGTAACCTATATTTTCTCAACCTCCCGAACAGCTTCTAAAGGTTTACCAAGTGATCGCTTCGCTCTGGTGACTTGGCTATCATATCAACATACACTTCAATTTCTCGGTGCATCATGTCGTGAAATAGCACAATCATAGCTCTCTGGTACGTTGCGCCGACATTCTTCAGCCCAAACGACATGACTCTGTAGCAAAAGTTTCCCCAAGGAGTGATGAACGCAGTCTTCTCCCGATCTGCGTCTGCCATCTTAATCTGATTGTATCCGGAGAATCCATCTATAAAAGAAAGCATCTCGTGCTTAGCAGTATTATCGACTAAGATGTCGATGTGCGGCAATGGGAAATTGCCCTTCTGGCCCGCCCTGTTCAAATTTCGAAAATCAATACACATGCGAACTTTTCCATCCTTCTTTGGTACAGACACAATATTGGCTAGCCACTGCGGGTATTTAGATTCCATGAGAAACCTCGCATCATACTGCTTGATGACCTTGTCCTTGACTTTCAGCATCCACTCGGGTCGGAGACGTCTTAACTTCTGCTTAACCGGCTTCATTTCTGGGTAGAGAGGCAACTCATGCTCGACCAAATCAGTGTTCAGACCAGGCATGTCCTCGTACGACCAGGCAAAAACGTTTTGATATGACCGAAGGAAGTCGATCAGGCTTTTTCTTTCTTCAGGAGATAGCGACGTTCCGATTTTAGTAATTTGGGGAATCTCCTCAGTCCCTAACATCATCGGTTTCTTCGACAATGGGGGTAGGGCCATGCTCAAATTTTGCAAACTGGTCAAGGAGCTCATTGGGGAGCTCCTCCAAGGGGATATCCTCATCCAGACTCGTAACACCTGTCTCTTCTTGTATTTCTATAGGAAAGGGGTCGATTTTACGTGGGACGGGTATTTCGATTAAGGCATCTTTTTGTGGAACTTTATTTAGAATTTTAAATGACAATATTTTTTCGACTTTGTATTTTTTCAATGTTTTTGGAATTTTTATTTTCTTTAGAGATGGACCGTTGGCAGTACGAGTTTGATACAAGGTATTGCCTGTCAAGGGCTTATCTCACTTTTTATAGGTTATTTTTTTTTGGAAAACGAGTGTCAAATGTTAGGCCACTCCTCGCTTTCAGGGTTTGGGGCAAAAATGCCCAGTTGCGTACCTGAGAGGCCTCTCCTTTACTTGTTTGGATGGAGGGTGCTGACTGATACGGTTCTTCGGAGTCGGCCTCCATCATGTTGATTCCCATTTCGTTTGAGATGATATACTCGAACGTTAACATAGTTTTGTGGTGGTTCACCACAGGGAGAGTTTATTTAGGTACGGACTGTCGTTCCTCAAAGAGGGATAATGCAGCCAAATCTATCTCCATGCTGGGAAGGGTGATGTGGGGATTAGTGGGGTGAATCGGTGCCGTAGGCTTATGTGAGGTCAATTGGGTTACCTCGTTTCGGTCGATCTTTTTCACCTCGGCGCTTACGAATGAATTCCTGATGTGAGGCATGGGACGGGGTTTTTCCTCTATATGTATCCCCCTAGCTTTTGCAGCTGCCGTTGCGCGGGCTTTTTCCTTAGCCTCTCTCACTTCTTCCGTGGGCTTGTAACCTAGCCCGAATCTGGCTTTCTGACCGCCCTTAGCTGTGACGGGCTCCTTCTTGCCTTGCAATCTGGGCCCTAGCCCTCTTCCTTTTTGATAGCCCCACTTTTGGAGCATGGCCACTGCTGCCACCATTCCACCTCCGGTTCTTGGAATTGTGCCCTTGATGGGCTCCAAGAGTATCGTCGACACCTCGTATTCGAAGCTGTGGAGGTCGACGTCTTCGGCAGTGTGTGGTACATCCAACACTTCAGGTTTTTCGAAGCTGTTGGTGGCCTTCTCTTTCTCACTATGCCCCTTGCTGATGATGGTGATTATCTTATGCCCGGATGCAAACTTGAGCTTCTGGTGCTGTGTGGATGAGATTGCTCCAACTTCATGCAACCAGGGACGTCCCAATAGTAGATTGAAAGAGGATTTGATGTCCATCACTTGAAACAATATGGAGAAAGTCATTGGCCCAATCAATAGCTCAAGGTCAACTTCTCCCATTATCTCTCTTCGTGTGTTATCGAAGCCTCTGACACTAGTTCTCGTGGGTCTTAGCATGCAAGGATCTACCCCAATCTTGGTGGCAGTTCTCAGTGGGCATATGCTTAAAGCAGACCCATTATCGATCAAAACCAAGGGAATTATCATATTTTCGGACTCAACAGTTATATTTAAGGACTTCGAATGACTTCCTCATTCCTCTGGTAAATCGACATCTGAAAACGAAATGACATTTGGAGCTATCACTTGACTAATTATCTGTCTGACTTCATCTGGGCTAACTTGAATTGATACATGCGCATTCTTTAATGCCCCCATTAATGCTTTAAAATGGAGTGAGGATGTCGTCAACAGATCCCATACAGTAATATGGGCAGACGTTCTTCTCAGCTGAGTCTCCAGTATATGTTGTCGACTCATTTTCTCAAAAGGATTCACGACGCTATCTTTCTTTCCCTCTGGTTGGGCTTGCGCTGCTACTGGTGCTTCCGGCTGCTTTGAAAGCTTCCCAAATCGGTTCACAAAGTCCATTGTCCCTACTCTGTTGCTGCTAGCGTTTTTGTTCATAACTCAGCGGGACCTGATGAGGATCGTAGGTTGGTCCCGAAATCTGAAATGGTATAGCTGCCGGTATCGGACGCTCTTGTACTGCGGGCTCTGGAGGTGTGGGTAACACTTGACTCGCTTCGGTGATGGCTGGTTGGGTGGCAAAATTGGGCCAGATGGGAGTGGTGAAACTTAAGGGTGGTGGCACTAGGGGAAAAGGGGTAAGAGTGGGCCATTGGTAGCTGATAGGTGCTGACGGGGGATTGGGGGTATGATGGGTTATCGGGTAATTGACGGGGGTGGTGGTGTATGGTTGATATGTATTTATATGCATATAATTGACAGGTGTGGGTGATGAAAAATAAGCCATAATATCTAAGGGTTCAATTCGTGGTGTCGGGTTGAGAAAATAATCTGATAAATTCAGGGGTTCAATCACCCCAATACTTCTTTCTTTACAATTTCTAGGCAACGGTGCCACATAGCTCTCTTGATCACTGATGTAATCGGACGGATCAAATTCGAACTCCTCACATTCTTCTATCATCCCGATGGTGGGTCTGAGACTTGCTCATTCGGTAGGATGTGGGGGTAATGGCACCTAATGAATATTCGCGTGCTGGTTTACTTGAGAAGGTGCAGGTGAGATTATTTTCCCGACATCGATTAAATCTTGGATCGCGTGCTTCAATAGGAAGCAGCGATCAGTCGGGTGACTGGGACCCTGATGAAAATTGTAGTGGGTATTAGGGTCATAATTCTTTGGGATCGGGTGAGGAGGAGGTTGCGGTTGACGAATAGTAACTAATCCCTTTTCTATTAGTAAAGGCAGAAGTACACTCAGAGATTGCCCTAGGGGTGTAAACACTTGGGCATAGCGGGCTCTCCTCTGCTCCTGAGTCATCTGCATTCCTTGTCCATTCCCTGCTCTCTGTATCTGCTCAGTTCTGATTGGTGCTGGCTGGGCCACTTGAAATTGGAACGGGGTTATATTATTATTGGGCCTGGTATTGACAATGTTCTGGACATCGCCCCCTGTTCTCTTCTCGTTCCTCTGCTCTGAAAACTGTCTAACCCCACAGGCTCCACTTGGTACATTCTTATTCAGGCTACCTTCCCTGATGGCATCTTCACAGCGATTGACGTTCCTTACCAGATCAACAAAGCTGGACTGCTGCTGGTACACTAACAAGTCCGAGATCACTGATAGAGTATTTTTGGAAATCATCTCTATCTGGTCATCATCAGGTATCCTTTTTCTAACTTGAGTTGCCAATGCTCTCCAGCGCCCCAGATAATCGCTAAAGGTCTCATTCGGGTTCTGCTTTAAACGAGCCAAGTCTGACTTACGCGGTTCAATGTATATGTTGTAGACATATTGTTCCTGGAACAAGTGCGTCAAGTCCTTCCAAGTTTTCATCATGGATGGTTCCAAAGATGTGAACCATCTCAAAGCTGGATCGGTCAAACTCTTCTGAAAGACCTTTATCAGTAATTTTTCGTCCCCTCCATACTGGCACATGTCTCCACAGTAGGACTTGAGGTGTGCAATAGGATTGTCGGTGTTGTTGTACTTGTTAAAAGCCGACATTTTAAATTTGGGAGGCAAGGGGGCCTCAGTGAACAAACATAAACCTGTGAAGTCCGTGGCATGGATTTCAGCACCACCCATTTTCAACAACTGCTTCTGTATTTTGTCTAGCTGCTCTTTCAACTGCTCTGACTCTTTAGATATGGGGGCCACTTTCTCGCAGTTGGTTGGACTTCACTTTGGGCTACCAAGGGGTGGGAAATGATAGGAGGGGGGTTAAGGCTGGTCAAGGCCCCAGTATAAGCTCCATTGCTTCTTATCGCGTCCTCTTCATACTGCTGGTCTATATAAGGTGCAGTGAGGGCGGGATTCTCTTGCTGATGCTGCATGGATTGGGTGGGAATGGCATGAACGGTGGTTGGGTGAGTCCATTGGGGATGAGGGAAAGTTTGTTGGATGACGGGGTGAGTTAGATTTTGGAGTGGGGCCTGATGAGGCCGTTGGGCCTGGAGAAAGGCTTGAAACTGACTTTGGGATGTTGGGATATGGGTGAATTCGGGCTAATGTAAGGCATGAGTTTGAGCTGGGTATGATGGTTGTGAATGGGTGAAATTTTGGAGGAATTGTGAAGGGTATGGGTGTGAGGCTCCAAGGTTTTGTTGGGCTTGGGTTTGGGCTATGAAGGTTTGGCCCATGGGTCCTTGGGAAGCTTGGGCCACAAAGCCTTGGTCATGGTGGGTTTGGGTCATGGGCCATTGATGGGTTTGGGCCATGGGCCCTTGACGGGTCTGGGCTATGGGCACTTCATGGGTCTGATCAAATGGGCCCTTGGTGGGTCTGGCCCATTGGCCCTTGGTGGGTTTGGGCCATTAGGCCTTGATGGGTATGGGTCATTGGGCCTTGATGGGTCTGGACCATGGGCCCTTGATGGGTATGGGTATGGGTCATGGGGTTTTGGGCCATGGGGCCTTGGGATATGTGGGTAATGGGGGTTTGGGCCATTGGGCCTCGGGATATGGGGGTTTGGATAGTGTGGATGATGGGGGTCATGGGGGAATGAGACATAGAGGCTTGATAGGGTATGAGATGGATCCATGGGTGTGTGGTGTGGGTGAGAGGGGATGTGTTGGGAGGCCTTCCACCTATTATAGGTTTGGAACATCTCCATCATGGCCATGGAAGGGGGATCGGATGGAGATGGGTTATTTGATGGTTGGGAGGGTATGGATGGGGTGTGTGAAGAGGGAAAATTGTGCATGACCCAAGTAAGAGGTGGATTGGAGAAATGAGGTGGGGCATGGGTGGATGGATTTGGCATGTATGGGGCATGGAGGTGGAGAATGAGGGAGAAAAATTGGCCATGGATTCGGAAAAGATGGGCATGACTTGGGTAAATGGAGGGATGTGTGGGGGATTGGATATGGGTGGATCGGGTTGGGCGGATGAGAAATAGGGCATGTTGGTTATGTAGAGGATGGGTTTTGAGCGGGTGTGGAAGGGAGGTGAGATGGGTTGGAGATGGCCATGGATGACGGGAAATTGGGATTTTGGGTATTTTGGAAAGTGGTGGAAGGGAAAATAGGGGCACCGAACGGGCCGGTTATGGTGAGGGTTGATTGGGCAAGGGGGGTGGAAGTAAAGGCTTCCTCAGTATGGGAATGGGTTGGAGAATGTGGCGGGGATGAGTCAGGATCGACATAAGCCAGGTCCACCGCCCACGACATATCTTCGTATCGGGTTGGGTACGGGTGCCTTGGATGGGGCCCGTAAAGCTTCCTCCTTCTTCCCCTACAGGATGACGGAGGGTACGATGATGCCGTTGTGCTGGCACCAATCAAGACTCTACTTTTGAAATTTTTAATTTTAATTTTTTTTGAATTTTTATAAGTGAAAAGAAATGAGGATTCTGGAGCCTTTTTGAATTCCCTTCTCGGGTGGCTCTCGTACCCTAAATAGGTCCTGCGGCAATGATTTCGAAGCACTTCAGAAGAATCAAAGGGAAACCCCTTGATCTATTGAAGGCACGGAAACTAATGCAAGCAAGCTGATCCCCCAAAACAAATAAAAAAGAAGTCACCTTCCTTTAACCAGCAAGGGCATATTGGGTGTCGAAAATTGCAAGGCCTAAACAGAGGCACTAAACACAGTAATCGGGGAGTCCGGGATGTGAAGCAGGCCACCAGATTCGGGCTGCTGCTAAGTACCCAAAGCTGGCGCAACTAATAGATGCGCCAGACCAAAAAAATTTCCCTTTTATGCTGGTGCAACTAATAGATGCGCCAGTGCAAATTTGAGGGTTTTTTGGCTTGGCGCAACTATTAGTGGCGCCAGGCAAAAACTGGGCTCCAGGTTGTTTGACAGCAGCAATTCCAGCCCGAAATGAGTCTCCTAATTGGTTTTTTCTGGAAGTTGGGCTTCCGGGGATTGACTGATCCAATGATATGTCTCTCTTCCTCACCGAACTAAGGGTTTAATGCCAAATTGGGTTCACTATCGCTCTCTTTTTCCCAGGTTTTAAGCTTGGTAATGTGACAGCCCGGATTTCGGCACTCCGAAACCCGTGCCATCAACACGATCCTCCAGACCGCGCTCCAAAGCTATGTACGAAACATTGGTATAACAAGCAATAATAAAGAGATAAAGCAAATAATTTCATAAAGCGGAAATAGTTAATATGCCCAACTGGCACATTTAAAAGACAGTTCTACTTTCATGCCACTGCATGAACAGAGAACCGACCCGAACCATCGGTGATAAACAGATCACCCCAGATGGTTCACCAAAAGAATAATTCAATTTAATTACATTGTTTATCAAAATAAAGGCTTGACATACCAAGCCGTACAATTAACTCTCAAAAACTACTCTCTATCAAAGTACACAGCAGAGTCTCCTAGAAGAAGCCCTCGGGTGGAGGCTCCAACTTGTCTCCAGGCACGTAATCCGTATCACTCGGATCTACGTCTCCCGAAGCCTCGACTGCTGCTATCAAAGGACCTGCGACGTATAGTCTAAAGGGTGAGCTACATCCTAGCTCAATAGGGAACAAACACAATGAACATATAAATTAAAACTCACATATATTACATGATATTCTAAGCATGATGTGTCTATGTATTTGCTAGAAAAACAGTTTAAAAGCTGATGATTTGCATTCAAATTTACTGGTACTTTGCATGTCTTACTTTACTGTTGATTTATCATGAATGACACTGAACAAGCCTAAAGCAAAACTTAAATCTTCAACTTAAGTAATCTCCGAACAATATAGCATCGAGCCCCGATGAGATACTCTTCATCGTCGTCTAAATAGACAGTTGTTAAAATGTATTCCCTGGGAATACGACCCAAGCCCCTTTCTCAATAGGCGGTGGGGTTAAAACTCATCTCAACATCCCTCGGATGTGCTTATTGTGTACGGATAGACCTCCACACTGGTATACGAATTAGCCGCCGTACCGGTCACGGATATTCTGCCGAGTCAGTCGTGGGTATCCCGCCACGTCGGTGGGGTATCCTAATCAAACCTCAAATAACAACAATAACATGTGTTTTACATATAGTTGTTCACCGTGTAAGTCAAACCTCAAATAACAACAATAACATGTGTTTTACATATAGTTGTTCACCGTGTAAGTATGCTATCTTATATCAGTTAGGCCTCAACAGTAATTATTCAATCATATATATACATCCGTGGGATGTATACTTACTCGCATTACACTGATGCCTTTATTACTTTCTCATCTCCTGGGGATGTCTCATTTTCATTTACTCTCTTAGTTTCAATTTCTCGCATCGCACAGATGCCTTTATCACATTCTTGGTGTCACACACACACACCCATTTTCACAAAGCTTTTCATAGTTAAAACATTTTCAATTTCTGATAAATATATCACTACATACATGCTCTTACAATTAAAGTACATGTTCAAGGTGTTCCCTACCTCAATTCTCTGAAAGTCCAAGCATCAAGGTCCCACGCGGCTCCTTGTGCTCGCTTTTACATGTACCACCTATGGTACATCACAACACATGCAATACATAACTAAAGATATAATGAAGAAGGTTCTAGACCCTCTATGAATCTCAGAGTAAAACTAGAAAGTTAAGTAAAACTGGTAAAGTCGATTAATCGATTCTAATCCCAAAATCGATTAATCGAAACACAAATCGATTAATTGATTCCCAAAATCGATTAATCGAAACCCAAATCGATTAATCGATTAATCGAGATTCGAATTCGATTAATCGATCCCAAATTGATTAATCGAAATCTCTAACATACTAAGGTCGATTCTCAAATCGAGTGGTCGAAATCTGAAATCGATTAGTCGATCCCAAATCGATTAATCGAAATCCAAAATTGATTAATCGATTTCCCAACTCGATTAGTCGATTTCCTCAGGTCTTGTTTTTCCAGCCACTGGAAGTACCCAGTCGATTAGTTGATTTCCAAATCGATTAATCGAACATCCAAATCGATTAATCGAAATCCAATTTGATTAATCGAAATCGGTCATCCTTGACTTTTCAACTTCTGGGCTAAAATTGATTAATCGAACCTCTATTTCGATTAATCGATTTGGCCAGATTCAGCCCCCTTTCGAGCTGTTCTTCCAAATCTTTTCCCCTTTCTTTTCTAAGCCTTTAATCTACTATTTTAAGCACATTTGACTGAATTTAATCACCTACAATCTATGTAGTACTTCAATTAGAACTCACCTTCGATCAAATCACAAATTGATCAATATTTAGGTTGAAATGGATAGGGCTCCAGCTTTTCATTTCAACAATCGTAACGCGTTGAATCCGGAAATCAATGCTAACTCTTGATTTGCATTAACCTTTAGCCTTCATAACTCCTCTTTACTCCTCTTTCTCTCTTCTTAACTCTCTCTTTAATAGCCAAACAAAAAGGGATCTAGGGTTATTAAACCCTTATATCCTCTCTTTGGTTTCGGTGTTAAGCGCATACACCAGAGATAGGTGTATGTAGCTCAAAACCAATACCATTCACTACACCTAGTCACAATTGCATCACATCAGTTCATCACTTCATGAATTCAATGTTTGACCATTACTTAGTCAAACATACGATCAATCGGGCACGGATTCCGAGGTCAAAGTTAAGTGCTCAAATTTTCGGGATATTACAGGTAACGAGAAGGTTACCCACCCGATATACTTCAAGTGCAAACACTTTTCTCAGGTACTAGGTGGGCTGGGACTTTTCCGGATCATCACCACTAGGAACTGCCGCCGTACTAAGACCCGGGTGGTTGTATGTGTGCCTAAATAACCCAACCCTTGAAAAATCTATTGCGCAAAAATCAATTTAAATCCCCTTTGTTGGTTCAATTTTATTTTTCACTTTTAAGGATATTTTCTTAAGTTTAAAGACCGGGGGTGATGATCGTGCTCTACGGCGTTTACTAAGCAAGATGAATATGATTGCGGAAAAGCAAGTGTGGGCCAAAGCGCTAAGGCACTTTAAATGACGAAAATGTAAAAAAATTAAATGACAATACACAAGTAGACCCGCCAATCGGCTAAGGTGCTTAAAATGACTGAATCGTAAAGAAATTGAATTCGGTGCGCAAGTAGGCCCGCTAATCGGCTAAGGCTCGTAAATGGCGTAAAGTAGGGGTAAGTAAAATGATGTAATCGGAGGGGTGAGTAAAAAAAAAAAGTAAAAATAAGATAAAAAAACAGCAATAGAAGGTTAGTAAAATAAAAAATAAATAGGCCAAGTTCAAGGGGAAATTTTACTAGCTACTCCCCAGCAGAGTCGCCATTTGTGCAACCGTGGGATTTTTGACGATCCCGTCGCGACGATGCGCTCGCTAATGAAATAATTAGGGTCGCCACTCGGAGCGTTTTGTGTCCCGGGAAACCTAGATCATTTTTATAAGCACCAAAGTGCCACAAATATGACTCTAAATCCGGTCTACGCCAAAAGCTCTTGGGTAGGGGCTTCGGTTATCGATTGGGAAGGTGTTAGGCACCCAATCAACTGGCTTAGTGCGGCCTCTACTAATGGCAAAAAAAATATATATATAAAAGAAAAGAAAAAGGCTTCCTCTTGCCCAAAGGGGTCTTAAAATCCTATTTATGCCCCTCCGTTCCTACCTAGAATTCGGCGGCGTAACGGCACAAATGGGAGGATAGAGGAATAACTGAGAAGGTAAAGAAATAGAGGGGAGAGCCGGAGCTCTCGGACCCTTGTTGCACCGCTGTGGAGCCTTGCGTTGACTTGCTTCGGTGAGCTTTTGAAGGCTTATATGATGAGAAATGAGATTCTAACTCTTATGGCTTGATAGCTAAGAGGTAGAGAGGGAAGGCTAGGGGATAACACACCTCTAACCTAGAGCTTTTGGGTGAAATGCCAAGGTCTAAAGGGATTTTTGAAGTTCTGGAATTTGTATGGGAATGGTGTACTAGAGGAGAGAGAGAGAAGGGATTCCTTAATCTCTTAATTGCAAATTTTTTCAAGCCATTTGCAAGGGGGGGTGCCTCTCTATTTATAGGAAAAAGAGAGGTTAGAAGGGTGTTTAATAGATAATTTGGATTAACAATTAGGTAATGGGCAATCTAAGGTTTCCTAGGGTTTTTGAAGCCTTGAAAAATGTGAAGAGTTGCTCCAATGGTGGATGATAGGGTGGAGCTTTAAACCACTTAAGAGGTTGGACATAGATAGTAAATAGGTGCAACAGAACTAGTAAAACACACCCCAAAGGTCAAGATGATCAACAAGTCAAACCCCAATCTCGAAATTCGAGGTAAAAACCCAGAGTTACTGTTCATATGCTTGGCGCAACTATTAGTTGTGCTAAGCATATGCACAATAAAACAGTGATGCACAGTAGCTTTGGGAAGTCGACTGCCTGTGGGGGGACCCATTTTAATGTTGGCGCAACTATTAGTTGCGCCACACTATTTACCATTTTGCCCTTGCCCTTCGGAACACGATATCTTCTCGTATACAACTCCGATTGGGGTGATTCTTGGCTCGTTGGAAAGTTGAGGACTTCTACTTTTCAATGGTATGGAGATTCGACCGCAGTAGAAGGTCACAGCTAGTCCCGGTACACTACTCTTCATCCATTGCTCGGGAGAGCTAGGTTTAGGTCCGGAATGGGTTTTAAGGGTTGGGATGGGTTTCTAAGGGTTCGGGAAGGTTCCTAAGGGATCTAGGATGATTTCTAAGGGTTTGGAATGGTTCCTAAGGTTTCGGAAATGTTCTTAAGGGTTTCATACATGCCATCAAAAGCTCAAAGGTGCGCCTCTCTCGAAATGTTTCTCGATCGGGCCTTGGGCCAAATTTGGGTGTCTATATATATATATATATATATATATATATATATATATATATATATCTATGTGTGTGTGTGTGTGTGTGTGTGTGTGTGTGTGTGTGTGTGTTAATTAAAATGAGCCTGTAGCACAATGGAAGGTTGAAAATATTGCAACCTCAAGGTCTCAGGTTCAAACCCAGCTTACCATCAAGAAAAAAAGAACAAAAAAAAACTCATATATATTCTACTATATTTCCAACTTTTAGACTTATGTTCCTGTCTAATTTTGTAATTTATTGCAAATATTCTCTTTTGGTTCATGCCAACTTACACTATCCTTTATGTTCCTCTCCCTTTTATTGATACATGCAGTTCCCGAGCCCTAACGAATACTCATCTTTCATGGGTGATTTCTCAACTGCCACTGGAGTTGCAACATTCACTATGATGCTTCTGAGCCGAGTGATATTCAAGAAGTATGGGTGGGGAGTAGCGGCTATGATCACACCTACGGTCTTACTTCTCACAGGGGTTGGCTTCTTCTCTCTGATTTTGTTCGGTGGTCCACTGACTCCTGCCCTAGCCACCTTCGGGATGACTCCTCTGCTCGCAGCTGTTTATGTGGGCGCCTTGCAAAACATTTTCAGTAAGAGTGCAAAATACAGCTTATTTGATCCTTGCAAAGAAATGGCTTACATTCCTTTGGATGAAGACACCAAGGTTTGGAGACCTTGCTTTTATAGTTATTGTTTATTCCAGCCTTTTATTTTACTTTTTATTGGAATTTTTTATTTGTTTTATATATATATATATATATATATATATATATATATATATATATATATATATATATATATAGTCTTGGTCTTTTTTTGCCACAATAGTCGAGTCTAGTTTAGGTCAATCTCCTTCTGCCACAATAGTCAAGTCTTAGGAGTTACACAACTATTTATGAGCATGAAAATCAGTGAATGTATGGTTTTTATCTTTCACTGATATCCGCGCATTTTCCAAAGTTGGGGGAGGGAGATTGACCTGAGCACCTCCAGTGGTGTTCGAATTGGGCACATTATAGAAACTCTTTGCAAACATCACCTGAGGCATAACTGTTATGCTTCCCAATACCTAGATGCTTGCATTTTCTTCCAGTAGTGCTATTTTGATGATATTGATACTAGCGTGGGATACATGTAAAATAATTGATAGATACAGGTATACAGTTAACCATATCTTGTTGTAATAAGCAAGGCTTAGAGACTCAGTAATAGTGGTCATATTGGGCACCTCTTGGATATCAATTCCGTGGATTGTATCGGATTGTGAGATCTGGATCTCAGGAGCGTATGATCTAGAAACATTTCTGATCCGGTCCTAAGATTGGATCGGAAATGTCCCAATCTGATAGGAATTGTAAAATCTGGATCGTGGGTTGTACGATTTTGACAATGCTAGAATTCATATGAATGATTTGTTGCAATTTTATTTATTTATTTTATTTTTATGTATATACATATGATTAGGTTCTTTTTCATACATAAGTCATCACTAAAATGAGGTTAAATGTTGCAAATAAATAAGTGAATAAATTTAATAAATGGAGTATTTTTTATTGGATAATGCATATAAATATTACACACCAATGTAAATGAAGTTATGAATTATGAGTGATTAAGCACGATGATAAATTAATGTGTCTGGTAGTCATGAGTTCATGAATCATGAATTGCATATATATATAATATATGTTAATTACAATTGCAACAACTTTTCCTTTTCAAAGTTGTTTGTTCAACAATTCTTTATCTAATTAACATTAAAAAATCAATAAATTTATGAAAACAAATGAGAAGCATGATTGTCAAGGCCACGCTATCGCCTCGCCGTGGTGAATGGCGATGGGAAACACCATATACAACAAAATAGCCATGATGGCTAAATAGCGATGTCATGACGGAATAGCGTCATGGTGTCGATATGCACGCTATTTGATTTTTTGGATAATAACGTATAATACTTATAAGTTATAAAATTTTTATAATATATAAGTTACAAATTTAACTTACAAGTTATAAAACCCCAACTTATAAGTTATAAAATCCTCGTCTCTCTCTCTCTCTCTCTCTCTAGTCACAACAGTTACCAACACCAGCGTCGATGAAACCTAAGCGTCGGTGATATTACCGTATGTGTACGTAATATTTTATATTTTTTATTATTCTATATTTGTTGATATTGTATATTTATTTATACTTACCATGTTGCAAATTTGTTAATGTTCTATATTTGATTTGTATTTATTGATATTTGTTTATGCTTAAAACATGAAATCCTCAATATTAGAATCAAAGTATGATGCTTTAGTAGTTGAATTTTTTTTTTTTGCTATATAAAAAAAAAAAAAAAAAAAAAAAGAAAAGAATATTACTAATTAAAACAGATAAAATAAATTTAAAAATAAAATAAAATAATAAATAGCCTTGTCATGACTTTGTTATGGCAACGCCATGGCGTAGCAAGCCTCTTTGCCATAACCTCGCCACATAGCCTTAACTACCTTGACTATAAGACAGAAAAAGAGATTATGATATGTAGTTATTAATATTCCTGAAAAATCTGCAAATGCTCAAAGCAATACCTCAAAACTCAAGATTTTCAAAATCTTTTTTTAAGTCGCATCCACTTGAAACCTCGCCAAATATCTTGAGTGTATTAACTTTTATGTTAAAAATGTAAGTTACTATACAGTTGTAATTTTTAATTTGGAAATCCAAATTATATTAATGTTTTCCATATCAGTCTATTAATATTTTCCATATCAGTTAAGTAATATTCAAAAAATTAAAACCATTTATATTTGATACATATCAGCCGAGACCTAAGGGATACTAAAACATGTGCATCAGTATCAACTAGAAATTGATATGTATTGATATTGGCTGAGTTTTTAAACCATGGTAGTATACTCTTGATTTTCTGAATTCGTAGCGATTGTGTTACATTATATAGGATCTTACGCTGTAAATATCCTATTGTACAAAGCATTGAAAGTTTTTATCCAGAACTTATAAAATAATTAGGTAAACTAGGTTGTTGACATGGTATCAAGTATCGGCCGATACGAGTACGTATTGATTTCTGTGGAAACCGATACTGATACCAGCTCGACAATGGTATCGGTATCGGTAATACCATATCGGTATCAACCGATGTGGTCAATTTTTTAATCTTGTTCAAAAAAAGGTGTCGGTATCAGTGATACTGTATCGGTATCGGCCGATATGTATCAGTCTATAGATTGGACAGATACCCGATAACAAAACCGAGTTTAGTCATTCTAACCTAGAATGATCAAATTGCCAAACTGGCCCATTGAACCTCCTGCCTTTTTTACTACTGGATTCTGCTACAAAGAGTAACCCACCAAATTTGAGATCAACGACACATTACACTTTCCCATATCATATATAAGAAATGACAGCAGTTCTAGGCACCATCTGTAGTGTAATGCCACAGTAACCTTTGCCACCTCTCGGGATACTTGCCAGTCGATCCTGACCATCCAAGCTGTTTTTAACCTCTTACATCCATCTTATTAATGGCCCTTTTCATGGAAGGTTGCTGATAATTTTACAGACCATTCAATTCGGTCAAGTGGCTTTTGCAAATTCAGACTATCAGACTATTTACTATTAATTTCAATGATGAGATGTATCGTCCTTGGTATCACCGGTATCAGTCTATGCTGATACTGAGATGTATCGGCGATACCATATGTTACAAAATATACGTATCGAGCAATACCTGAGATGATACATTTGTCTCGGGCGACTCTGATACCGAGATGGTATCATCTGAGATTTTGATCTATGATCCTTATCCAGGCGTTATAGCTAATTACCCTGTTTTTGTACCATGCAGGTTAAGGGGAAGGCTGCCATTGACGTGGTGTGTAACCCATTGGGGAAGTCTGGAGGGGCTTTAATCCAACAGTTTATGATCTTGACATTCGGCTCACTGGCGAATTCGACTCCCTACCTTGGAGGAATCCTTCTGGTGATCGTTCTCGCGTGGTTGGGTGCAGCACGGTCATTGGATTCCCAGTTCTCTCCGCTGGCTGAGCAAGATCTTAGGCAAAAGATTAAGGCCGAAGAAGCCGTGAAGAAAAACGTCATCGATGTTTCAGCTCATGAGATTAATAATGGGCCAGTTGGGAATAAGTTGGAGGACCAAAAGCAAGAGAATGTAATCGGAAACGGGTCTTTTCATGAATCAGTTTCAAGTGGGAATAAACCATCAAATGGATCAGCGCTTAATCCGACAGCAGCAGAGGAGTCCGACAGTCCGTCTAAGACATCTACATCCCGTACCCAATAAATTTCTTTGATTTCTGGAGGAACGAAGGCACCGATAGATAAAAATTACAAATGATTTAGTGGTTCAAACTTGTTTTTTTGCCTCTAAATTGATAGAAATAACTAGGAAGAGGCAGGTATGCAACTGATTATTGTCTGATGCTGTTTTTGGTTGGTAATAAACTATTCTCCAGAAGACAGTCACATACCCCAACTGAATATTTGCTGAAATTTTGATAGTTTTGAGGTATTTGTATGAA